>JAMOIN010000216.1:426205-444787 GCA_024666655.1 Dascyllus trimaculatus
CTACCACTACTACTACCACTACTACTACTACTACAACTACTACTACTACTACTACTACTACCACTACTACCACTACTACGACCACTACTACCACTACTACCACTACTACTTCTACTACTACCACTACTACTACAACCACTACTACTACTACGACTACTACCACTACTACTACCACTACTACTACTACTTCTACTACCACTACTTCTACTATTACCACTACTACTACTACCACTACCACTACTACTTCTACTACTACCACTACTACTACTACTACTACTACTACTACTACCACTACTACCACTACTACGACCACTACTACCACTACTACCACTACTACTTCTACTACTACCACTACTACTACAACCACTACTACTACTACGACTACTACCACTACTACTACCACTACTACTACTACTTCTACTACCACTACTTCTACTATTACCACTACTACTACTACCACTACCACTACTACTTCTACTACTACCACTACTACTACTACTACTACTACCACTACTACCACTACTACTACCACTACTACTACTACCACTACTACCACTACTACTACCACCACTACTACTACTACTACTACCACTACTACCACTACTACTACCACTACTACTACTACCACTACTACCACTACTACTACCACTACTACTACTACCACTACTACCACTACTACTACCACTACCACTTCTACTACTACCACTACTTCTACTACTACTAATACGACTACTACTAATACTACTACTACCGCTACCACTACTAATACTACTACCATCTAGTACTACATATGTATCCTCTAGTACTACATATGTACCCTCTAGTACTACATATGTACGCTCTAGTACTACATATGTACCCTCTAGTACTACATATGTACGCTCTAGTACTACATATGTACCCTCTAGTACTACATATGTACCCTCTAGTACTACATCCTACCCTCTAGTACTACATATGTACCCTCTAGTACTACATATGTACCCTCTAGTACTACATATGTACCCTCTAGTACTACATATGTACCCTCTAGTACTACATCCTACCCTCTAGTACTACATATGTACCCTCTAGTACTACATATGTACCCTCTAGTACTACATATGTACCCTTTAGTACTACATACGTACCCTGTAGTACTACATATGTACCCTCTCGTACTACATACTTACCATCTAGTACTATATATGTACCCTTTAGTACTACATATGTACCCTCTAGTACTACATATGTACCCTCTAGTACTACATATGTACCCTCTAGTACTACATATGTACCCTCTAGTACTACATATATACCCTCTAGTACTACATCCTACCCTTTAGTACTACATATGTACCCTCTAGTACTACATATGTACCCTTTAGTACTACATCCTACCCTTTAGTACTACATATGTACCTTCTAGTACTACATATGTACCCTCTACTACTACATCCTACCCTCTAGTACTACATATGTACCCTCTCGTACTGCATATGTACCCTTTAGTACTACATCCTACCCTCTAGTACTACATATGTACCCTTTAGTACTACATATGTACGCTCTAGTACTACATATGTACCCTCTAGTACTACATCCTACCCTCTCGTACTACATCCTACCCTCTAGTACTACATATATACCCTCTAGTACTACATATATACCCTCTACTACTACATATGTACCCTTTAGTACTACATATGTACCCTCTAGTACTACATATGTACCCTCTAGTACTACATATGTACCCTCTAGTACTACATATGTACCCTCTCGTACTACATACGTACCCTCTAGTACTACATATGTACCCTTTAGTACTACATATGTACGCTCTAGTACTACATATGTACCCTCTAGTACTACATCCTACCCTCTCGTACTACATCCTACCCTCTAGTACTACATATATACCCTCTAGTACTACATATATACCCTCTAGTACTACATATGTACCCTCTAGTACTACATATGTACCCTCTCGTACTACATACGTACCCTCTAGTACTACATATGTACCCTTTAGTACTACATACGTACCCTGTAGTACTACATATGTACCCTCTCGTACTACATATGTACCCTCTAGTACTACATATGTACCCTTTAGTACTACATACGTACCCTGTAGTACTACATATGTACCCTCTCGTACTACATACTTACCATCTAGTACTATATATGTACCCTTTAGTACTACATATGTACCCTCTAGTACTACATATGTACCCTCTAGTACTACATATGTACCCTCTAGTACTACATCCTACCCTCTAGTACTACATATGTACCCTCTAGTACTACATATGTACCCTCTAGTACTACATATGTACCCTCTAGTACTACATATATACCCTCTAGTACTACATCCTACCCTTTAGTACTACATATGTACCCTCTAGTACTACATATGTACCCTTTAGTACTACATCCTACCCTTTAGTACTACATATGTACCTTCTAGTACTACATATGTACCCTCTAGTACTACATCCTACCCTCTAGTACTACATATGTACCCTCTCGTACTGCATATGTACCCTTTAGTACTACATCCTACCCTCTAGTACTACATATGTACCCTTTAGTACTACATATGTACGCTCTAGTACTACATATGTACCCTCTAGTACTACATCCTACCCTCTCGTACTACATCCTACCCTCTAGTACTACATATATACCCTCTAGTACTACATATGTACCCTCTAGTACTACATATGTACCCTCTAGTACTACATCCTACCCTCTACTACTACATATGTACCCTTTAGTACTACATATGTACCCTCTAGTACTACATATGTACCCTCTAGTACTACATATGTACCCTCTAGTACTACATATGTACCCTCTAGTACTACATATGTACCCTCTAGTACTACATACAGTTGTGTGCGAAAGTCAGGGCACCCCTTTAAAAACAGCATATTTTATATATTAAAAAATTAATATCCATATTTATAGTCTCTCTGGGATATGGGAAAAAAGACAATATTATCAGGAAACATTAATGCATAGTTACATTTTATTTTATAACTTGAACAAAATTACAAAAACAAAAAACATCATTTTGGCCTGTGCAAAAGTCGGGGCACCCTACAGCGTCAGTACCTTCAGTACTTAGTAAGACCCCCTCTGGCAGATATCACAGCTTCTAAACGCTTTTTATAGCCAACAACAAGTCTCTGGATTCTATCATTTGGGATTTTCCCCCATTCTTCCTTGCAAAAGGCTTCCAGTTCTGCAATATTCTTGGGTCGTCTTGCATGCACAGCTCTTTTAAGATCTACCCACAGATTTTCAATTATGTTTAAGTCTGGAGACTGTGAAGGCCATTCCAAAACCTTCAGCTTGCGTTTCTTGGGGTAGTCCATGGTGGATTTTGAAGTATGTTTTGGATCATTATCCTGTTGTAGAAGCCATCCTCTTTTCAGCTTCAGCTTTTTTACAGATGCTGTGATATTTGCCTCCAGAATTTGCTGGTATTTAATGGAATCCATTCTTCCCTCCACCCGAGCAATGCTTCCTGTCCCACTGGCTGCAACACAACCCCAAAGCATGATGGATCCACCCCCATATTTAACAGTTGGCAAGGTGTTCTTTTCATGAAATGCTGCTCCTTTTTTTCTCCAAACATACCTTTGCTTATTGTGGCCAAAGAGTTCTATTTTAACTTCATCAGTCCACAGCACTTGTTTCCAAAAGTCATCAGGCTTCTGTACATGTTCTGTTGCATATTTTTGACGTTGTATTTTATGATGAGGACGGAGGTAAGGTTTTCTTCTGCAGACTCTTCCATGAAGGTCTTGTTTGTGCAAGTATCGCCGCACAGTGGACGGGTGCACTACCACTCCTGAGTCTGCTAAATCTTCCTGCAGGTCTTTTGACGTCAAATGTGGGTTTTGATTTACCTTTCTGACCAGCCTACGAGCTGTTCTGTCTGAGAGTTTCCTTGGTCTTCCAGATCTCATCTTGACCTCCACAGTTCCCCTCACCTGCCATCTCTTAATTATACCTCGCACAGTGGAAACTGCAAGCTGAAAACGTTTTGCTATCTTCTTGTAGCCCTCCCCGGCATTGTGGGCATCAATAACTTTCATTTTTTCTGTCTTACTTAGCTTCTTAGAGGAACCCATGATTGCTGTTGTTTGCACAGGTTTGTGGAGTCGCCATATTTAAGAAACCCTGAAATACACACCAGCTGGCGCTCCCTAATGACAATTGTTGACACATGCTTCAGGACTAATGAGCTGGTAAAGGTCTGAATTTGTTAAAAGAATCTGACACATTGAAACTCTCAGGGTGCCCCGACTTTTGCACAGGCCAAAATGATGTTTTTTGTTTTTGTAATTTTGTTCAAGTTATAAAATAAAATGTAACTATGCATTAATGTTTCCTGATAATATTGTCTTTTTTTCCCATATCCCAGAAAGACTATAAATATGGATATTATTTTTTTAATATATAAAATATGCTGTTTTTAAAGGGGTGCCCTGACTTTCGCACACAACTGTATGTACCCTTTAGTACTACATCCTACCCTTTAGTACTACATATGTACCCTTTAGTACTACATCCTACCCTTTAGTACTACATATGTACCCTTTAGTACTACATCCTACCCTTTAGTACTACATATGTACCCTCTAGTACTACATATGTACCCTCTAGTACTACATCCTACCCTTTAGTACTACATATGTACCCTCTAGTACTACATCCTACCCTGTAGTACTACATCCTACCCTCTAGTACTACATATGTACCCTTTAGTACTACATATGTACGCTCTAGTACTACATATGTACCCTCTAGTACTACATCCTACCCTCTCGTACTACATCCTACCCTCTAGTACTACATATGTACGCTCTAGTACTACATATGTACCCTCTAGTACTACATATGTACCCTCTAGTACTACATATGTACCCTCTAGTACTACATATGTACCCTCTAGTACTACATCCTACCCTCTCGTACTACATCCTACCCTCTAGTACTACATATATACCCTCTAGTACTACATATGTACCCTCTAGTACTACATATGTACCCTCTAGTACTACATATATACCCTCTAGTACTACATATGTACCCTCTAGTACTACATATGTACCCTTTAGTACTACATCCTACCCTCTAGTACTACATATGTACCCTCTAGTACTACATATGTACCCTCTAGTACTACATATGTACCCTTTAGTACTACATCCTACCCTTTAGTACTACATACGTACCCTCTAGTACTACATATGTACCCTCTAGTACTACATATGTACCCTCTAGTACTACATATGTACCCTCTAGTACTACATACTACCCTCTAGTACTACATATGTACCCTCTAGTACTACATCCTACCCTCTAGTACTACATATGTACCCTCTAGTACTACATATGTACCCTCTAGTACTACATATGTACCCTCTAGTACTACATCCTACCCTCTAGTACTACATATGTACCCTCTAGTACTACATATGTACCCTCTAGTACTACATCCTACCCTCTAGTACTACATATGTACCCTCTAGTACTACATCCTACCCTCTAGTACTACATATGTACCCTCTAGTACTACATATGTACCCTCTAGTACTACATCCTACCCTCTAGTACTACATATGTACCCTCTAGTACTACATATGTACCCTCTAGTACTACATATAGTACTACATATGTACCCTCTAGTACTACATCCTACCCTCTAGTACTACATATGTACCCTCTAGTACTACATATGTACCCTCTAGTACTACATATGTACCCTCTAGTACTACATATGTACCCTCTACTATGTACCTCTAGTACTACATATATACCCTCTAGTACTACATATGTACCTCTAGTACTACATATGTACCTCTAGTACTACATATATACCCTCTAGTACTACATATGTACCTCTAGTACTACATATATACCCTCTAGTACTACATATGTACCCTCTAGTACTACATATGTACCTCTAGTACTACATATGTACCCTCTAGTACTACATATGTACCTCTAGTACTACATATGTTCCTCTAGTACTACATATATACCCTCTAGTACTACATATGTACCTCTAGTACTACATATATACCCTCTAGTACTACATATGTACCCTCTAGTACTACATATGTACCTCTAGTACTACATATGTACCTCTAGTACTACATATGTACCCTCTAGTACTACATATGTACCTCTAAATTACATATGTACCTCTAGTACTACATATATACCTCTAGTACTACATATGTACCTCTAGTACTACATATGTACCCTCTAGTACTACATATGTACCTCTAGTACTACATATGTACCCTCTAGTACTACATATGTACCCTCTAGTACTACATATGTACCTCTAGTACTACATATGTACCTCTAGTACTACATATGTACCCTCTAGTACTACATATGTACCTCTAGTACTACATATGTACCTCTAGTACTACATATGTACCTCTAGTACTACATATATACCCTCTAGTACTACATATATACCTCTAGTACTACATATGTACCTCTAGTACTACATATGTACCCTCTAGTACTACATATGTACCTCTAGTACTACATATGTACCCTCTAGTACTACATATGTACCCTCTAGTACTACATATGTACCTCTAGTACTACATATGTACCCTCTAGTACTACATATGTACCTCTAGTACTACATATGTACCTCTAGTACTACATATGTACCCTCTAGTACTACATATGTACCTCTAGTACTACATATGTACCCTCTAGTACTACATATGTACCCTCTAGTACTACATATGTACCTCTAGTACTACATATGTACCTCTAGTACTACATATGTACCCTCTAGTACTACATATATACCTCTAGTACTACATATATACCCTCTAGTACTACATATGTACCCTCTAGTACTACATATGTACCTCTAGTACTACATATGTACCTCTAGTACTACATATGTACCTCTAGTACTACATATGTACCTCTAGTACTACATATATACCCTCTAGTACTACATATGTACCCTCTAGTACTACATATGTACCTCTAGTACTACATATATACCCTCTAGTACTACATATGTACCTCTTGTACTACATATGTACCTCTAGTACTACATATGTACCTCTAGTACTACATATATACCCTCTAGTACTACATATATACCCTCTAGTACTACATATGTACCTCTAGTACTACATATGTACCCTCTAGTACTACATATGTACCTCTAGTACTACATGAATTGATGGGACCTGTTCAGGACTCGGTGGAATCAGTCGAAGCTTCTCTGAGCATCATCCTGCTGAGTTCCTCCTCCAGCCGACATGTTGGGCGACGCTGAAGCTGATTCGTCTGCAGCTAATTCACTGTCATCCAGAGTAATTCATGGGCTGGAGGCGCTGAGCAGCACATAAACATCAGGGAGTGGAGTCGTGCATCAGAGGGCCTCTATAGGAGCAGCATCAAACATGTATGTGGGTCCTGAGTCCGGCGGTCGTCCCCGGCAGAGCTCTGAGCTCCATCAGGCTATTCCTGTCTGTGAGTGGGCAGGAGGACGGACCGCCGCAGGGATGAGCACAGGATGGAAATAGACGAGGAAGAGGAGCGAGGCTGCTTCGTCCTCCAGCATCGACCTGCAGCCTCTCGGAGCTCCGTCTGCTTTGTTTACAGCTGCCGTAAATTAATAGGAGGCGACTTCAGCAGCCGAGGCCCAAAGGAAGGAGGCGGAGGAGGAAACCGTGGAGCAGCAGCTGGTTGAGCTCCGTAGAAAGACAACGTTAGATTAGAAAGACAACGTTGGATTAGAAAGACAACGTTGGATTAGAAAGACAACGTTGGATTAGAAAGACAACGTTAGATCAGAAAGACAACGTTGGATTAGAAAGACAACGTTAGAAAGACAACGTTGGATTAGAAAGACAACGTTGGATTAGAAAGACAACGTTAGAAAGACAACGTTAGATTAGAAAGACAACGTTAGATTAGAAAGACAACGTTAGAAAGACAACGTTGGATTAGAAAGACAACGTTAGAAAGACAACGTTGGATTAGAAAGACAACGTTAGATTAGAAAGACAACGTTGGATTAGAAAGACAACGTTAGAAAGACAACGTTGGATTAGAAAGACAACGTTAGAAAGACAACGTTGGATTAGAAAGACAACGTTAGATTAGAAAGACAACGTTAGAAAGACAACGTTAGAAAGACAACGTTAGAAAGACAACGTTGGATTAGAAAGACAACGTTAGAAAGACAACGTTGGATTAGAAAGACAACGTTAGATTAGAAAGACAACGTTGGATCAGAAAGACAACGTTGGATCAGAAAGACAACGTTGGATCAGAAAGACAACGTTAGATTAGAAAGACAACGTTGGATCAGAAAGACAACGTTAGATTAGAAAGACAACGTTAGATTAGAAAGACAACGTTAGATTAGAAAGACAACGTTAGATTAGAAAGACAACGTTGGATTAGAAAGACAACGTTGGATCAGAAAGACAACGTTGGATTAGAAAGACAACGTTGGATCAGAAAGACAACGTTGGATTAGAAAGACAACGTTAGATTAGAAAGACAACGTTAGATTAGAAAGACAACGTTAGATTAGAAAGACAACGTTAGATTAGAAAGACAACGTTAGATTAGAAAGACAACGTTAGATTAGAAAGACAACGTTAGATTAGAAAGACAACGTTGGATTAGAAAGACAACGTTAGAAAGACAACGTTAGATTAGAAAGACAACGTTGGATTAGAAAGACAACGTTAGATTAGAAAGACAATGTTAGATTAGAAAGACAACGTTGGATTAGAAAGACAACGTTAGAAAGACAACGTTAGATTAGAAAGACAACGTTAGATTAGAAAGACAACGTTAGATTAGAAAGACAATGTTAGAAAGACAACGTTAGATTAGAAAGACAACGTTGGATTAGAAAGACAACGTTAGATTAGAAAGACAACGTTAGATTAGAAAGACAACGTTAGATTAGAAAGACAATGTTAGAAAGACAACGTTAGATCAGAAAGACAACGTTAGATTAGAAAGACAACGTTAGATCAGAAAGACAACGTTAGATTAGAAAGACAACGTTAGATTAGAAAGACAACGTTGGATTAGAAAGACAACGTTAGATTAGAAAGACAACGTTGGATTAGAAAGACAACGTTAGATTAGAAAGACAACGTTGGATTAGAAAGACAACGTTAGATTAGAAAGACAACGTTGGATTAGAAAGACAACGTTAGATTAGAAAGACAACGTTGGATTAGAAAGACAACGTTAGATTGGAAAGACAACGTTAGATTAGAAAGACAACGTTAGATTAGAAAGACAACGTTGGATTAGAAAGACAACGTTAGAAAGACAACGTTAGATTAGAAAGACAACGTTGGATTAGAAAGACAACGTTAGATTAGAAAGACAATGTTAGATTAGAAAGACAACGTTGGATTAGAAAGACAACGTTAGAAAGACAACGTTAGATTAGAAAGACAACGTTAGATTAGAAAGACAACGTTAGATTAGAAAGACAATGTTAGAAAGACAACGTTAGATTAGAAAGACAACGTTGGATTAGAAAGACAACGTTAGATTAGAAAGACAACGTTAGATTAGAAAGACAACGTTAGATTAGAAAGACAACGTTGGATTAGAAAGACAACGTTAGATTAGAAAGACAACGTTAGATTAGAAAGACAATGTTAGATTAGAAAGACAACGTTAGAAAGACAACGTTGGATTAGAAAGACAACGTTAGATTAGAAAGACAACGTTAGATTGGAAAGACAACGTTAGATTAGAAAGACAACGTTAGATTAGAAAGACAACGTTAGATTGGAAAGACAACGTTAGATTAGAAAGACAACGTTGGATTAGAAAGACAACGTTAGATTAGAAAGACAACGTTAGATCAGAAAGACAACGTTAGATTAGAAAGACAACGTTAGAAAGACAACGTTAGATCAGAAAGACAACGTTGGATTAGAAAAGACAACGTTAGATTAGAAAGACAACGTTAGATTAGAAAGACAACGTTAGAAAGACAACGTTGGATTAGAAAGACAACGTTAGATTAGAAAGACAACGTTAGAAAGACAACGTTGGATTAGAAAGACAACGTTAGATAAGAAAGACAACGTTAGATTAGAAAGACAACGTTAGATTAGAAAGACAACGTTAGATTGGAAAGACAACGTTAGATTAGAAAGACAACGTTAGATCAGAAAGACAACGTTAGATTAGAAAGACAACGTTGGATTAGAAAGACAACGTTAGATTAGAAAGACAACGTTAGATTAGAAAGACAACGTTAGATTAGAAAGCATTTAAATCCAGAGTTACAGGAGCCTCCAAAATGAACTGAGCTTTAAATCAGAGTCGATGCATCACAATGACATCATCTCCTCACGTCTCTGCATCAGCTGACGTCAACCTTTAACCTGCTTTAATGACGCGGTCGAATCACGTCGCTGATCTGAGGTCTGGTTCTACTGATGGTGAATTAACATCTCCTCATTCTGAAAACCACATCATCAGTCCTTGAAGCAGCTTCTCTGCAGGACGTCTCCGTGAACCAACCAGACTGCTCCTGTAGCTGTTTTGGTCTTTGGGGTTTTCTCTGTCCGAGTTTCTGAACAGAAGCTGGAAAATCAGACAGGAAGTAGAACCTCAGGACTCAGATGTTCTCTGACAGCAGGAGGACATCTCAAACTGAAGCTCAGAGCAACAAGAGAACAGCAGGAAGTCAGTCCTGGTATGTCCAGGAGTCTGCTTCTCAAGTTCTGTTGGTTCCTCACTGGTTCCTCACTGGTTCCTCACAGGTTCCTCACTGGTTCCTCACTGGTTCCTCAGAGGCTCCTCACTGGTTCCTCACTGGTTCCAACATGAACAACAACACGTCATCCAGAGTTCTGCTTCTTGAACTCGTCAGTGAAGCTTCTCGTCTCCACTCGTCTCTCCGACTCTCTGCTGACGTCTCCTCACTGCAGAAACACAGAAGCTCGACTTTCTCCAGACGTCACCCAGAGAGGCCTGAGATGCAGGACTAGCAGGATCCTGTGAAGCTGCAGCTGAACAGAGGAAGGCGAAGCTAACATGCTAATAACATGCTAAGCAGACATGTTTCTGAAGGCAGGATGAGTCTGGAGACCAACCCCAGGACTGAAGTCTCTCCGGTTGTTCGCTGGGCTTCACGGCTTTATGGTCACATGTTAGAAGGACTCGTCACCATGGCAACCCAGGTGATGGAGGAGAAACTTCAGACGTGTTCAGGTGTTGAATTATTGTGATCTGGTGCCTGAAGTGAGTGAAAATGAAGCCTCAGCGTAGAAAAGCTCCTCTGTGTCTCAGTGGATCAGAAGTTCATCTGTACAGGAACGTATATTTAGCAGTCAGGCTCCTACACTCTGCTTACCCACAATCCCCTGCTGTGGGAGGAATCAGCCTCCGGGCGTCTCCTGGGTCTGGTAGTGGGCAGGTGTAGGTGGAGGACAGGTGAAGCTCAGGTGAGAGCAGCAGCCTGCAGCTGTTTGTAGAGAACAGCAGACAAATAAAGGGAGAAGCAGACGAAGTGGAGGACGAAGTCAGAACGCCTGGAGGCCAATCAGCAACGCTCAGAGTGCAGAAAACATCAGGACAACGTTAGGACAACGTTAGGACAACGTTAGGAAAACATCAGGACAACGTTAGGAAAACATTAGGACAACGTTAGGAAAACATTAGGACAACATTAGGACAACGTTAGGACAACGTTAGGACAACGTTAGGACAACATTAGGACAACATTAGGACAACATTAGGACAACATTAGGATAACATTAGGACAACATTAGGACAACATTAGGACAACATTAGGATAACATTAGGACAACATCAGGACAACATTAGGACAACGTTAGGACAACATCAGGACAACATTAGGAAAACGTTAGGACAACGTTAGGACAACGTTAGGAAAACATTAGGACAACATTAGGACAACATTAGGACAACATTAGGACAACATTAGGAAAACGTTAGGACAACGTTAGGACAACATTAGGAAAACATTAGGACAACATTAGGACAACATCAGGACAACATTAGGACAACATTAGGACAACATCAGGACAACATTAGGACAACGTTAGGACAACATTAGGACAACGTTAGGAAAACATTAGGACAACATCAGGACAACGTTAGGACAACATTAGGACAACATTAGGAAAACGTTAGGACAACGTTAGGACAACGTTAGGAAAACATTAGGACAACGTTAGGACAACATTAGGACAACGTTAGGAAAACATTAGGACAACATTAGGACAACGTTAGGAAAACATTAGGACAACATTAGGACAACGTTAGGACAACATTAGGACAACATTAGGACAACATTAGGAAAACGTTAGGAAAACATTAGGACAACATTAGGACAACGTTAGGACAACGTTAGGACAACATTAGGACAACGTTAGGAAAACATTAGGACAACGTTAGGAAAACATTAGGACAACATTAGGACAACGTTAGGACAACGTTAGGAAAACATTAGGACAACGTTAGGACAACGTTAGGACAACGTTAGGAAAACATTAGGACAACATTAGGACAACGTTAGGACAACATTAGGACAACATTAGGACAACATTAGGAAAACGTTAGGAAAACATTAGGACAACATTAGGACAACGTTAGGACAACGTTAGGACAACATTAGGACAACGTTAGGAAAACATTAGGACAACGTTAGGAAAACATTAGGACAACATTAGGACAACATTAGGACAACATTAGGAAAACATTAGGACAACGTTAGGACAACATTAGGACAACGTTAGGAAAACATTAGGACAACGTTAGGAAAACATTAGGACAACATTAGGACAACGTTAGGAAAACATTAGGACAACATTAGGACAACGTTAGGACAACATTAGGACAACATTAGGACAACATTAGGAAAACATTAGGACAACATTAGGACAACATCAGGACAACATTATTAAAACATTAGGACAACGTTAGGACAACGTTAGGACAACATTAGGACAACATTAGGAAAACATTAGGACAACATTAGGACAACGTTAGGACAACATTAGGACAACATTAGGACAACGTTAGGACAACATTAGGACAACATTAGGACAACGTTAGGAAAACATTAGGACAACATTAGGACAACATCAGGACAACATTATTAAAACATTAGGACAACATCAGGACAACATTATTAAAACATTAGGACAACGTTAGGACAACGTTAGGACAACATTAGGACAACATTAGGACAACATTAGGACAACGTTAGGACAACGTTAGGAAAACATCAGGACAACATCAGGACATACTGAACCTTGAATCCTTGAATCCTTGAAGACCTTGACGTAAAGTCTGATGGAAGTGTTTGTTTAGTGACTCGACCTGATGAACATCCAGAGACCAGAGCAGAAGAACCAGCAGATGTCCAACGTCTGGAGTTTAGAGGAGCAGTCACCTGTTTTAAACTCACTGAATCATCTTAGTCAAATCTGGAGACGTCTGGGAAACTCTGGAAACACGGGGGGTCGTCCTGGAAAACCTTTAAATCATGTTAGAGACTTAAAGACAGAGTTCAGATCACTGTAGGGAAAAACAGTCAGGACACAGAACCTGCCTCTGAAGAAGAAGAAGGAGTTTAAAGTATGGCAAAGAGATAACACACACACACACACACACACACACACACACACACACACACACACACACACACACACACACACACACACACACACTCTGCAGCAGCAGAAGAGAAGCTGCCCAGGGAGATTCTCCATTTCCTGTCAGCGTCGCCAACTTCCTGTCACCATGTTGATTTACTGTTCCATTACTCTACCTGTGGAGCTGTGTGTGTGTGTGTGTGTGTGTTTGTGTGTGTGTGTGTGTGTGTGTGTGTGTGTGTGTGTGGGTGTGTGTGTGTGTGGGTGTGTGTCAGATTGTGTTTCAGTGTCTCAGCTTTGTGTTTCCCCCAAAGACCTGCAGCACTGCCAGAGACTCACTGGAGTAATTACAACACACACACACACACACACACACACACACACACACACACACACACACACACACACACAGTCTCAGGTGGATGCTGCAGTGTTTCCATGGTACCAGCTGACCAACCATCAGCCTGATCAGACAGAACTGAGAGTTTATTTATATCCTGCAGGTTGTTTTGTTTGTTTTTGTTTCTGTTGTTGTTTTTCTTTGTGTTGTTTGTTTCTTGTTTTTATTGTGTTTGTTTGTTGTTTGTGTTGTTGTCATTTTGGTTGTTTTGGTTCTTGTTTTTCTTACTTTTCGTTTTGTTTTCATAGCTTCCGTCTCGTTTTTCTGACTCGTGTGTTGCGTCGGTCGTTTCATGTCAACATCACAACCAACAAACACTGATGTCTTCAGTTCCCTCAACATGTGAACGTCTGCCGTCACGTTTAGGAGGCTGGGACCTCTGAAGTCCAGTCTGAGGAACCTTTCTTTTTTTCAAGGTCTTTCAGGAGGTTTCTGAGATCTTTCAGGGGGTTTTCAAGGTCTTTTAGGAAGATTTTAGAAGTCTTTCAGGAGGTTTTGTTGAGGTCTTAAGGGAGGTTTTGAAGTCTTTAAATAGGTTTTTAAGATCTTTAAGGAGGTTGTTGATGACTTCAATGAATTATTCAAGACTTTCAAGGAGATATTTGAGGGTCTGAGGTCTTCAAGGAGGTTTCTGAGATATTTAAGGACATCTTTGGGATGAGTTTCTTGAAGTCGTTTCACCTCTAGAGAAACTCGACTGAGTCCAGATGCCACGGTTGAAACCATGATGACGACCATGACCTGGAGGACTGAGGACCTTCACAGACACGTGGAACAAGAACCTGCTCATCATGTGTTTGGTCAATGAAGAACTGGACCGGTATGTGGAGAACCATGTTGGGGTTCTGGTGGGGTTCTGGGTACTGGAGCTACGGGCCGTCTGGTCCTGCTGACATCTGAACGTGTTGCTTCGTGTCTCGTGAACATCCTGGTCACTGCTCTGTTAACGGATCAGAACAATGTTACCACGTAACGGAGAGTTAACGAAGAAATGTTCACGTATGTTCACTAATGGAGACGTTCTACTGAACCGCACCAGAAGGTCCATGTTCTACCCTCCTAGATGTTGACAGAACCAGCTGCTGGTGAGGTTCCTCTGTTGGGTTTCAGCCTCAGACAGTCATCATCTGGTTGGAGGTTTAGAACCCTGCAGGGATCAAGTGTCTCATCACACCTGAGAACATCTGAGGACCAGCCAGGAGGAACTGGAGGAAGAACCTGGAGGAGAACCGATGGAAGAACCTGGAGGAGAACCGATGGAAGAACCTGGAGGAGAACCGATGGAAGAACCTGGAGGAGAACCGATGGAAGAACCTGGAGGAGAACCGATGGAGGAACCTGCTGCTGCCACAGATGGACCAAAGAACATGAAACCTTCTCTGAACAAACAACGTTCAGATTAGCTTCATGTTGATGAAGAACCCAGAGCAGATCAAACCTCCAATAAACATGACCCTCATGTTGGGTCTCATCTGTCGTGTTGTTGTGTGTTTGTGTTTGTGTTGTTGTGTGTTTGTGTTTGTGTTGTTGTGTGTTTGTGTGTTTGTGTGTTTGTGTTTTTGTGTGTTTGTGTGTTTGTGTGTTTGTGTGTTTGTGTGTTTGTGTAGACCGTCTGCTGTCATGATCCGTGTGGCCTCTAGAGGTCACCAACATCTGGTTGTATTACTGTGTGTTATTAGTGTGTTTATTCTGATGTGTGTTTGTTTCAGGTCCCTGCTGAGTCCAAGACCTGCTGCACAAGGTAACACACACACACACACACACACACATAGACACACACACACACACACACACATAGACACACACACACACACACATGTTTGTTGACTTTGACCGTCACAGATGAATGTCCATTTAAAAGCACTGAGGAGTGTGTTTCTCTTTGTGTGTACTGTGTGTGTTGTGTGGCTGTGTGTTTCCGTCGCCATGGTTACGTGTGGCTGTGTGCGGTTCACAGCTGACAGTTTGTGTAGTTTTGTGCAGCAGTGTGAGTCTCTGCATGCTTCCATGTTTTACTGCGTCTGTCGGAGGTCAGAGGGTCACACAGCTAACACGCTAACACGCTAACTGATTAGTTCAGCCTGCTGCTGGCAGCGACACACACACACACACACACACACACACACACACACACACACACACACACACACACACACACACACACACACACTCTGACTCTCTGCCAGATGATGCTGTTCGGCTGCAGCTGCCTCTTTTCTCTCAGTAGATCTGGTTTCGAGGCGCCTCAGTGGCTCCGTGGAGCTGGAAGCTGTCCAGGTCTCTTCTGGTTGTTCTGTTTGTTCTTCTTCTGTTTCTGCTGGTGGTTCTCTTTGTTCCTCTGGTTGTTCCTCTGGTTGTTCTTCTCTTTGTTCCTCTGGTTGTTCTTCTCTTTGTTCCTCTGGTTGTTCCTCTGGTTGTTCTTCTCTTTGTTCCTCTGGTTGTTCCTCTGGTTGTTCCTCTGGTTGTTCCTCTGGTTGTTCCTCTGGTTGTTCCTGTGGTTGTTCCTCTGGTTGTTCCTCTGGTTGTTCCTCTGGTTCTTCTTCTCCTGTGCTGTCAGGATGAGCTCCAGGCTTGTGTTCAGGTCGCTGAGGTTCTCAGAGCTTCTAACTTTTTGCTGCTTTAAATCAACTTGTGATCAGTTGAATCTGAGGAAACGTCCCCCTGAGGTTCTTCTGGACCTGATGCTGGTCTCAGTTCTTGTGTTGGCCGATAGAACCTCTGACCTGAAGGTGAGCTGATGTTTACCTCCATGCTGACCTCAGGAGCAGACAGAAGCTGCTGTAGAACCCACGGATGTGACGACGGTTCGGATCCATCAGATCATTCCTTTAAACAGAGTCTGGTTCCTGACCTGAGTCCTCTGGATGTCACCTCAGCGGGCACCATGACCAGGACTCCTGTGGAGGTTAATGATGCTCTGTGAGGAATGTTTGACAGAGCAAACGATTGGTCCAGAAGAAGGAGTGATGTCATGCTGTTGCCTGGAAACCAAAGGACTCCAGTAAACATGAAGAACCTTCAGAGAACCTGAGACGGTCGATGGGTTACAGATAGACGTCAGGTAGATCTGTCATGTCTGCAGCTGCTCTTTTAGTCCACTTCGTTCAGCAGCCCATAATAATCAGCATCGTGTGCCATCGTGTTACCATGACGACAGCAATCGACTTCTTCTCTCTGCCTTTTTTCACTTCGACGTTTTCTTCCCTCCAAACTCTCCATCATCCGCAGACTGGATTTAAATCTGAAAGCTCTTTTGTTGTTGGTCTGAAAGGAACTCTGTCACACACACACACACACACACACACACGCACACACACACACACACTTGTGTATCCTGACTTCAGAGGACATTACATTGACTTTCATTCATTCCCAGGAGGCTATAAATGCTGCTTCTGTTCAAACTGCAGATTTACGTTTCCTGGCTTTTTGTTCCCATAATGAGACCATGATGAACACATGAAGGTCCTGCACCATGATGAACACATGAAGGTCCTGCATCATGATGAACACATGAAGGTCCTGCACCATGATGAACACATGAAGGTCCTGCATCATGATGAACACATGAAGGTCCTGCACCATGATGAACACATGAAGGTCCTGCATCATGATGAACACATGAAGGTCCTGCATCATGATGAACACATGAAGGTCCTGCACCATGATGAACACATGAAGGTCCTGCATCATGATGAACACATGAAGGTCCTTCACCATGATGAACACATGAAGGTCCTGCATCATGATGAACACATGAAGGTCCTTCACCATGATGAACACATGAAGGTCCTTCACCATGATGAACACATGAAGGTCCTACACCATGATGAACACATGAAGGTCCTTCACCATGATGAACACATGAAGGTCCTGCCCCATGATGAACACATGAAGGTCCTTCACCATGATGAACACATGAAGGTCCTGCACCATGATGAACACATGAAGGTCCTTCACCATGATGAACACATGAAGGTCCTGCACCATGATGAACACATGAAGGTCCTTCACCATGATGAACACATGAAGGTCCTGCACCATGATGAACACATGAAAGTCCTTCACCATGATGAACACATGAAGGTCCTTCACCATGATGAACACATGAAGGTCCTGCACCATGATGAACACATGAAGGTCCTACACCATGATGAACACATGAAGGTCCTGCACCATGATGAACACATGAAGGTCCTGCACCATGATGAACACATGAAGGTCCTGCACCATGATGAACACATGAAGGTCCTTCACCATGATGAACACATGAAGGTCCTTCACCATGATGAACACATGAAGGTCCTTCACCATGATGAACACATGAAGGTCCTGCACTATGATGAACACATGAAAGTCCTTCACCGTGATGAACACATGAAGGTCCTGCACCATGATGAACACATGAAGGTCCTGCACCATGATGAACACATGAAGGTCCTTCACCATGATGAACACATGAAGGTCCTACACCATGATGAACACATGAAGGTCCTGCATCATGATGAACACATG